>JAUCMX010000010.1:15851307-15856307 GCA_033459395.1 Hemibagrus guttatus | reverse complement strand
CTACACAACAAGACAGCTATGGGGTAAACAAAGCAACGTTTTAAACTATAATTAAACATCAAATTAAAACAACGACAAAAAAAAAAAAATCATAGGACGGAGATAAATCGTGATACAAAGCCATCATCTGCTCAATAGCTCAACTAAATGAAATAAATAAACAAACGCATTACTAATTAAATGCATACTCCAAAATCAAATCTCGCTCAAGGTCTTCCTTCAAGGAAGGTTTCCCTTTCTAGTCAGGACAGCAGATCCTGAGCCGGGAAACAAAGACGCAGTTAGCAGTGAAAACACTAGAGCTCCGCTAAACAAAGAGTGAGGTGAATCATTAACTGCATGCTCATGCTGCTGAAATCAACCATCACGCCAGTTTGAAGAAAAGCTATTCTGTCAGTGACAAAGAATAAAAGAGATAAAAGAAAGTGGAGACAAAGGCCTTGTCAAGTGCCACTAAGCTCTTTTAAGCAAAACTCAGGAGGAAAGCAATCAGGAAGTGATTATTTTAAAATGAAGGAAACATTCATGTTTGATAGACACCTGGTGCCAAATTATAAGGGTTTTGTGTGTTTTTCTCATTCAGAATATTTTATGTACATCATCCCTTGTTCTGTAGGATCTTTTTTTATTATTATATTATATTATATTATATTATATTATATTATATTATGTTATATTATATTATGTTATATTATATTTATATTGTTATATTATATTATATTATATTATATTATATTATTTTAGACATTTGATTTTTATTCATTTACTTTATTTTTATTATTTTTACTTTAGTGTTAGCTGGCTATTTTTATATAAAGGACAGTCAAAAAAAGTATTTCACTACATGTTGTACTGTGTATGATTTTATTTGAATAAAAAAAATTTTAATTTGAGAATATTATTGCAACTTCTGGTATTTCAAAATAATGTCTCGTTATTGAAATGTTAATGGAAATTCATTAGGGAGTATTATAAATAATACTACACATACAAATAACACACACAAACACACACACACACGGAGAAGCCTGTGAAGTTTATACCACACTCCAAAAACATCACAGCACATCACAGTACACTATGAAATACAGTTAACACACATCCAGTGTGTGTGTGTGTGTGTGTGTGTAGGAAAGAGCGAGCATTTTGAGATATTGAGAATGTGTGTACATGCGTCCAGAAAGCATGTTTCTCCAAATATGCTCCCTGCCGCTGAAGCCCATGTTGTTTATGATGTAACTGCAGGTTGTGCAGTGTTCAGCATACATTGATATTCTCTCTATAATGTCTAGGTTGAGGTGAGTTCAATCAAATTGTAATAAAAACTGAGTAACTGCATCCTTAGCATTCTTAAAAATAGCACACTGAATTCCCATTTAGACCTGATTAGGAAGTCAAATGGATGGCATTAAAAATCCTGCAGAAGTGGACCTACAGAATATTTATGTCTTGTGCTAGAAGACAAGTCCTGCAGGATTCTTATAGGAATTAATCCAAAATGTCATAAGAAACCTGTACAAGCATCTTATTGGAATATTTTGACAATTTCTCCCTTTTTTGACAAGGTATATTCCTACTTTAAGTTATTAATTTAAGTAATTTCGTTTGGGTAAACAGTGAAAAGAAAAAAAATCCATATCGTGTACAATCAAATGTTCTCTAGAGCTCCTATGCCCCGACCCCTTAAACAATTTTACTGTGACTATTAGTCACACACACATCTAATAGTCACTATTAGTGACTATTAGATGGTTGGAGTTTGATTTTGTGTGTGTGTGTGTGTGTGTATGCGATCAAACACTCAATATACCTCACTCCAAAGACATCATGGGTTAGTAACACTGCAGTGTATTTGTCAGTGCACTACACCAGTTAAATCCAGTTAATACACAGCTAGGGGTGTGTGTGTGTGTGTGTGTGTGTGTGTGTGTGTGAGAGAGAGACACAGTGAGTGAGCAAACATTTAGAGATATTGCAGAACACTGTGTGCATATGTGTGTCCAGAAAGCTTGTTTCTCCGAACAGTTTTATTTCATTGCCTTGTGTTAAACAGCAGTCATTTCCCTTCCCCCTGTGGGAAGCCAAATCCTCTTTTCCATGAAAAAAACACTGCTAACAAACGACACGGGCCAGCTTTCAATATGAGGCATGGTGGTTGGAAAGCTGTGCTGTAGGCTCTAAGATGGGCAAAGTGTCAGGAAGAAGAAGAAGAAGATGAAGAAGAAGACAAAGACAAAGAAGAAGAAGAAGAAGAAGAAGATGAAGAAGAAGACGAAGAAGAAGAGAGACTACCTGTACAGGGAAAGCTGTCAAAATACGTAGTCAAATCACAGCTCTGGTCATTTCCTGGCCACTTTAAAAGCAGCATACACACTAGAGCTGTGTCTTTATTTACATACATGAGTATCATCATGTTGTTGATGATATTTGGAGCTACGGTGTTTTCTAATGTTTTCACATACAAAAAAAGGGAAAAAGGGGGAAAAGAATAATCAATTTAAATAAAAAAAAAAGTGTGGTATTATGAACACTTTGAGCCAAGATGCATGGTGTGAGTTCATCACAGCATGGATTCAACTGAAACCCTATTTAATTCATGTGCATTGAACATGAGTACAGCTATCATAGTAAGTAATGCAAGCCTTCACTCATAGACCAATTCAAAAAGTTTCCCACAAAGCAAGCACAAAAACGGCAAAATCCTGGAAGGGCTAGAGTAGGACAGCATTGCAGCAGATCATGGACAGAAGCTAAATGGCAAATAATTTTACAGTAGAGAGTTCTTGAGTCTTTATTTCAAAACTGCAGTTATTAATGCGCCACACTATTAATAGGGCACATCTCAATCAGCTCCTTAGTTCAGTAGTCAGGTCACTAATCAGGCCATTTTAAGGGCTGTCCCAATCACAAAGTCCTTCTCGTGCACTGGAACCCTCGCTCCATTAAAAAAATCCCACAATGCAACAGGGAGCAAATATGCTCACTACGTTCCCTTATTGGAAATGAAGCCATAAAATGTCAGATGAACTCAAAGCCAATGTAATTTACAAATGTAAGAAGCTTGTTATTGTCATTGTAGCTCTTAAATGATTTTTGCAGTTTATATACAGTTTGTTTGAGTTTAATGACTTAAGTGTTTAACAGTTAAAAAAATCCACCAACTAGCGTACCATCCTGTCTGAAGTACCATGACTGACAAGGAAATCAGAATGTCAGCAGAAATTCAATCATCAGTGTTGCAGTGAGCAGTAAGCCAGAGTCCTTACCAGTGCCCAGACTTGTGCACACGATATACGGATTCATGACCTAGGGAGCAAGGCATCTAGGGATCTAGGATGCTGACTGAGACTTACCTATTGACGGTGGTTTTGAGACTGTTAGGAGCTGCTGTGAAATCTATACCTAGTGAGATTTCTTTGGGTTATTGATGCAAAAAACTGTTCAATATAACTCAGAGAATAATTACTAATGAATCATGAATAATTCACTCTGATTGGTCCATGAGACTTAATCAACATTCAGCACTAAACAAAACTACTGTTCTACAAAGTGTTGCTCTGCTACTTCATTACTGAAAGTAACTGCTAGTTGTGCAATATTTCCCCACACTGGGCCAATACACACAGCTCTGTATTAAGTTAGCTATAAAAACAATAAAGCCTGCTCAAACTGACAGGTGAAATGATTCCTGAGAATCGAGCCATTTTGGAATAGCATTCAAATGCTGATGTAGCTGATATGCTGATGTAGCTTACTTTAGCTTAAAGAAAATAGTGTAAATAGTGAAGTTGCTTTCGGCTGCTCCCTGTTCGGGGTCGCCACAGCAGACCAACTGGTCCGCACAACAACTTGGCAAATGTTTTACGCCGGATGCCCTTCCTGACGCAACCCTCCCATTTTTCCGGGCTTGGGACCGGCACTGCATCCAGTGGCTCGGGTTTGGGCATTGGCTGGGAATCAAACCCGGGTCTTCCGCATGATAGGCGAGAAATCTACCACTGAGCCACCAATGGTGAAAATAGTAAATTTAATAAATGGTGTAAATAGTAAATTTACACTGAAAATCTCAAGAGGAAGTGCACTTCAAGTATCTGGATGATGCACTTATTCGAAGCGTGAAATACACTCTTCATGTGTTCAACAATCCCAGATTTGCTTATGTAGCAGAAGAGGGGTGGGGCTACCAGGTGCTGATGTTGGATGAGAAAGATTTTCAAGATGGTTGATCTTGCAAATTGTTTTTTAAATTAGCCCATGCTGTGTAATTTATTTTTCCCATTTCACATTCTGATAAAGCCAGAGTGTCACATTAGATACATTTGACACTGACTGGAAAACAACATTAGTGTTCTGTCTGAAACCATACAATCCTTCTAAAATTCATACTATGGATGAGAGTGCACACAGTGTCCTTGTATAGTGTATATTATGTCATATGCACATTGGGGCACAGCTATAGTGGTGGTTTCTTTTCAATGAGTTGCCAAAAAAAAAAAAATCACGTTTTTCCCCACAATTCATGTTAGTCTTTGCCGATCTAATGCTTAAATTACATGAAATAAAATTGTACTTTACATTCTGTTTAACAAAGTAAAATGACACTTTTGTTCATTGTGTATATAATCTATTTAAATAATAGTAAAAACAGTAAGGTTGTACAGATATGCTTGTTTAAATACAGCATGTATTCCTGCATTAACATTACTATGGAGCTGTGTCTCTGCTCTTCACTTTCAATACAAGTACAATTCAGTTATTCCTGTCTGTTTATCTTGTAAATTTTACACTTCCCAAAACACCACATAAAAGTCTAATAAACACCGTACCATTCTCATATGGAGCTGAATCATTATGTTGTGCCAGATAACAACATAATAGGCTGATACGACTCACTTGATGCATATCACTTTCAGTAGCACTGTGTGAGATTACTGTTGTTAGAGACTGATAAATACTGATCAAGCACTGATAACTTTAGTTACTGATTTTTAGATATGTGT